>CM034149.1:147920152-147927652 GCA_019776745.2 Taxus chinensis
AGCATGAAGTGATCCAAAAATGTCTTGAATACCCCATTCATCAAACTCATGAATACTGTGGGGGCATTCGTGAGACCAAAAGGCACTGTTGTGACCTCGTAATGGCCATATCTCATATGAAAGGATGTCTTATAAATATATTCCTCCGTGATCCTCAGTTGATGGTATCTAGACTTAATATCTATCTTAGAAAATATTGTGGTCCCCTTCATTTGATCAAATAAATCGTTAGTACGTGGAAGAGGGTAACGATTCTTGATCGTTACTTTGTTGAACTAAAGATAATCAATACACAATCGCAAGGATCCATCCTTCTTCTTTAAAAAATTCACTGGTGCACCCGAAGTGGGTAGATTAGGATGGATTATGCCATTCTTTAGAAGGCCGTCAAGCTGCAACTTGAGCTCACAGAAATCAAGGGTAGTCATCCTAAAAGGTGCAAGTGAGATAGGATCTACTCCTAGAACAAAATCAATGTGAAAATATATCACACATGGTGGAGGTAACCCTAATAGCTCCCTTGGAAAGACATGTGGACACTCCCTCAAGATATGATGATCATCAAGCGATGGCCCACAAGACTCATCCTTTGATTTGTCGTTAATAGTGACAACATACAAACTGAAACATCATCATGAACACTGCGTAAGCTACATAGAGGATATGGTGTTAATAGAGGTGGGTCTCCTAACTCCATATATCACCAACTCCACTCCCAAATAATTTGCACATGATATTACCTTAATGTAGCAATCAACTCTAGCTCTAGGTGCATATAACCAATCCATGCCTAGAATAATCCCATAGGAACACAATGGAAGGATACAAAGATCTAAGGTCATGGAAAAGGGTCCTACATCAACTATGTACTCCTTGACTAAGGAGTCCACTATGAGCTTGGCTACAGAAGCCATCTCCACATCCACCAACCTGCATCGCTCTACTACAAATGGGGAAATAAAATAATCTGAGGAGCTTGAATAAAATAAAAAAGGAATAGAAATGCCATCAATGCTACTTGTCCTCTAAATCACCATGCTTTGGTGCTCTACCTAGTGGTTCTCGAGCGCTACATATATCCTTTGGCTACTAGCTATGTCACCTATAGTAGGTTCTAAAATTGTTTCCTTACCCTTGTTATAAGGGTTATGAGGGAACTATCTCCAATGGATCCCAAGTATTCTACACCCATAGAAAATACCATGTCCCCTCCAATGAGAAGTGGATCCTACAAGTACTCTTGTGGTCTATGCCAAGGATCCTGATGATCTTGCTATGGACTGTTGAGGTCACTACTAATGAGATCCTACTGAATGAGCTCGAGGTGGTGGAAAATTCTTCACAGGTCCCCTAGGAGGAGGTCTTATATTGTGTCTCTTGTGATCATTGAATATTTGTGGAGGCCTAAATTGAGGGTGAGTCTATTTCTTTGTTGCTTCGAATGTACACTATATAAAACCATGTCCGCCATGAGGAGGAGATGACCCCCTCAATATACTATCCTGTATCTACTAGATACAACTCTGCACTCTATCTCTGGGCTACTACATCTTCCCCCTCATCTCCTCTACAATATAGGCATTCTCCACGGCCTCTACTAAAGTCTGTGGATAATGAATGCAAACTTCCCCTCCAATGTCTAGGTTCAGGCCCCTAATGCATATTTGTAACCTCACCTTCTCATCATGAATGTATTCTACATATTGAAGAAAGTCTAAAAATTGATTCTCATACTCTTCCACCATCATAGATGCCTTATGTAGGACATTGAACTCATCTATCCTCTACTGAATGAAACTCTTGGACAAGTATTTGTTCCTGAGCTATTCCTCAAAGACCTCCCAAGTGATTGTCTCATAATAATTATGGATCTTCTTCTCCTTAGTCCTCCATCTAACCCCGACTCTATCTCTCATAAGCTGGATGGAAACACGAGCCTTCGTGTTTTTGGTACACAGACATAGCTTGAAGCGTCCGTTCAAGCTAACCAACCATGCCTCTACCTGGAATCCTCTAGTGTCCCCAAAAAAATGAGATGGATGGAGTTTAATAATCTCTCTGATGTGGTTTCCCATTGTATAAAGTCTACCCCTAGGTCTGTCTGATAGATCTATATCAATGATCTCTCTGTGGTGAATCTCATCTAAATAACTCCACTTGGGAGTTCTCTACCCTATGCTCATCACTATGTTGGGAAGGTGTAAGAGACTCTATTGATGGCTCTCTTTCATGCCTATTGTTTCTCCCTCCCAAGGATCCTCTGTGGATAGTGACATTAGCATCCTATAACGTCTAAAGTATTTGAGGAAATATGGATGGTACTGCCTAGTCTAGGAGTGGTAATTCTAGGTCCACATGCAAGAACCACTTTTCTGGTTCATGCCTCTTGCACAAACCAAGGCGAGAGTTAGTTGATCTTTCATTGTTTTGTTTTAGTTTTTTAGGTTTTCTATGCTTCACAACATCATGCAATGTTGTGTGATTTAGGTTTAGAGTTACGCTACACTTTCTTGTTATGCCTTATCTTTCCAAGTGTGCCCGGTGTCCAAGCGTTGAACCCATGAATTTGATACCAATTGTAACACCAAAAAATTTTGATGTTCTAAAACAAAATTAAATCTTAAATAATTATTTGGAAAGTTCCATCATTTGGTTGTGTTTTAAATAGGTTACAAGGTGTCAAACCCTATAAACTTTTAATTAATTTCCACCAATAATTACTACATTACAAGGGATAGATCAAGTCTAGATTAATAACTAAATAATTTTAACCCATGATTAATAAACCCTTACCCTTAGTTCCCTTAAATTAATAGTGTTAATGTCCATACGTATAATTACTAAACATACTAGGAGATCAATAATTAACTTAACCCACTAGGGCACTAAATTGTTGGATTCACCCATTTACACAAACATTTGATTTACTTATAAATTAATATTCTCACCTAAATAATGTATGGTGTATGGTTGATTCTTAACCCATGGATCAAATCCATTATGGCCACTAGATTTAAGATTTATAACCTAACTCTAACCATCCTTATGGAATTTTATTAAATCATTATTCTTTCCCTAACCTTCTCATTTGGTCTCTTTTATTTCTTTCATTTTTGTATGTTGGAGGAGAGGAAGCCATGGATCACGGGAAAATCATGAAAGAGTATTGTTAGATCCAATGTACAAGATGAGGGGATTTCATCCATTTGGATCCTCATTTAGTATATTTGAATCTTAGATTACTCATGCATTCTTGCTTATTTATTACAATGCAAGTAACTATCCTAGATCTGGTTTGAGATATATTGTTCATTAGTTCTCTATGTTTTTTGTTTTCATTGGTAGGGAAGAAACGCATTTTTTATATCAAGAGGTCAATGTATTTAAATCCCTTTATGCAGGTTGGATTATGTGTCCAGAAGAGCTTACATGGCCCACATAGGCTGGATTGTCATTCAGGTGAAGTTTAGATCCATAAGAGTTAATGGCTCTGCCAGAAACACGTTCTTTTAAAAAACATTCATGTACAGGTGACTGACATCGGTCGCTTGACTGACCATGGTAGACTCTGTGTTACCGACATCGGTTCCACCACTGACGCTGATTTTTGTGTAAATGATAAGTTTTTTTTAGTATTTTTTTAAATGTAAAGGATATTAGATTTGTGTGAGGTGTAACTTATTATTCAATTTCATGATAGAATAATGTTCTCCAAGGTATCTGATTCAAACAAAAGTACCAAACATGTCCTACAACTTGGAAAATTACAATTTATATAGTATACAGTGACCGATGTCGGTCATAGGAATGCTGGCGATGGTTCATTCGTCGACGTTGGTTACTTTCAATTGAAACTATTGTTTTTAATGTTTAGCATATATTTTACATTTTACGATCTACACTTTTCGAAATGACATTTCCAACAATCATACATAAAATTTGGGCTTTTTGAGGGAGTCATAATATCATTAAAGTTGAAAACTAAGCTTGGAGTTAACATTTTAAAGACTGCAATATGAAACTATGATTGACGTCGATACCATGTACACTGAGTAGGTTAAGACTGATCGGTGTCGATCACTGTTTACTCCATAGAACGCTAAAAATGAATGTATCCAAGAAAATATATATCAAAGGATAACTTTAACTTTAAATATATCAAAACTAGAGAGTGTTTAAATGTTTCAAACCACAATAAAGATATGGCAACTTCCGAATTCATTTTGTGATCAAATATTATTATTTGTAACTCTCTTTTCTTTTTCATTAGAAGTAAACTTTTAAACATGATATCCATTGTAATTCATTCCTTTACATACAAAAAATTAAAGCAAAATGAAAATAGACATTATTTAATGAACTTCCTTCAAATATAATAATATAACTTGGTAAATGAAGCTTACAATACAACTTTTGTTTTAAATACAAGTCTACTTGTCTTCCATTTTAAGTGGTAATTACGAGAAGATTTCTACAATGACAGGTTTTCTTTTAACTCAACAAATGATCCAAATCCAAATTCTTCAACAAGATCTCCACGAAGTCTTCACTTTAATCACAACAACTAAAACTAGGGGACAGGTAACACTCTCCAACCAACCAATAATCCAATGAGGATAAAAAGCTATCCTCCTCATTGACCTCTGAGCCCCAACCAAAATGTAATAAAGGATGGATCTAACTCATGGAAAAAACACAATGCTTCCACATAAAAATAAAAATTTTCACAAACATTTCAAAACACATTCAACACAAGATACGATCATAATAATCTAACTTTAAAAATACACAAATCTTGAAATGTAAATCCAATGGAGCAAGGATCTATGGGGAGATCAGTTATTCCTACAAATTGGATTAGTTTCCCACCTTAAAACAGTTAAATATACATCTCAAAACCCCTAAAAAACTCTTATGACTCCCTCATGATCCTCTTATGCCTCCCAAATTCTCTTATGCCTCCCTACAATCTCTAATGTCTCCGTCAAAACAACCAAGTAAGAAATGAAAGAATTATCTTATCCAAGGTCGGGAACCCAACCCAACTCCCTCCCAAAACATGAAATAAAATCTTATGCCTCCCTACATATAAAATCCCCATAGCCTTCTCGTACACCACAATTAGGCATTCTACCCAAGGTCCCAAAAAACATGCAAACAATTAACTTGTATACAAATATACACATATAAAATAAAACAAATAAAACAAGGGTGTTGTTCTTGCCTTTCCATGGTAGAACTTGATCAAAGAGTCACACACCAAGCTCCTTAAAGCTCAATCTTACTGCAAAAAGTTCCAAAAATTCCACAAGAACTCCAAAACTCTCCAACACCAAAAATACAAGAGCACCAATGAAATGAAGTAACTCCCAAACAAACAAATAAACTTGCATATATAGAAAAAGGAAAGAGGATGGTGAGGTGGCTCCATGTAGGATGCCACATCAATTAGCCTCAACTCCACATCATAATTCAATCCTCAACCCCAATGCACAATAAATTGGTGGTTGAGAGGAATGGAAAAACTCTTAAACACACAATCCAAACCCACACCCTCTAAGGACATTATTAAAACCCATGTAAGAAAAGTGATATTAATGTCAATTTTTATCTTACAAAACACATAATAGGGTCTGTTTTTTACTGCCCAATCCATAGGTGGGGTTGGTATAAGAAATTATGAGGTGTGGGACAAACTTAGCTTGTCCCACAAGCCTCCAAATATGGCCCTTAAGCCCAAATCCGAAATTCCAAGGTAAGGTAGAGTGTACAACACTCAAAGTCACTTACACTCAATCAAAATCACATATTCCAAAAGACCAACAACTGTAATAAATGACCCCTTTTTTGTCACATCCCAAATAACTTAATAACAAGATTTAGTTACCTAATAAAAGCACATTAATCAATAATGATTAAATAAATTACATCACAAATAAACCACATACTCTACAATAAATAAAATAAAAGGGAAGAATTGCACACATAGCCCATGGTCACAATTTGAGGTTATCCCGTCTATGGAGACCCCCTACCAAATACAACAAAACAACAACATTACACAAGTTTCCATAGTGACCTTCATTGTATCCATCAAGTATTCTGCTATGGTTGGTCTTAAATACCCCTTTTCATTGTTGTGATATAATCACCTACAAAAATCACACAATACCTCCATTTGCCTCGTGGCCACATCAAAACATCAAATGTACAATATACACACATAAATCAATAACCATCGTCATATAGATAAATCATCATCTAATCTAAACGATGTTATCATTTGTATAAAATTTCACCAACATCCCAATTATATCTTTTGATCAATATCAACAAGATTACAAGATTACTTCAAATGTTAAATCCTACTCAACCTGAAGAGAGGTCCGAATCTCAGTAATACATATGCCAACAACACATCATCATCATCAATATAAAATGTCTCTCTATGTATCTCAGAATCTACACAATAATACTATGAATCACAATCCTTCAATATTCAAAATATCTCTATCATCTAACATCATGGTAAGCCAAAATTATAAAATAACATCCATGTCTATAGTCAGTAGTGATCAAAATCAAAATATAAAAAGTTTCGAAGAGGAGTGGGCACTACATGGGACTTACAAACATGAGATGGACCTCCAGAGAAGGTCAGCTTACTCTTCCTAATCCTAATGCTAAACTACTACCAGAAAGGGAAATGCATCCATCCTAACACTAACCTAAATTTCCAAGGGACCAAGGAAGAATGGAATGCATAAATTAAATTCATAAACTAAAGAGGGAAATATCACCAAGAAAATGGATGAGATACTCTGTTGAGGGACAAAGAAGAGGAAAAATAGAATTGGGTGAGGTCATAATAGTAGTGACAAAGACCAAAGTTTCATCTGCCATGTGTAATCCATGAAACAAAACATCTAACACCTGCTTCCCGTGGGTAATTTTGTCAGAAAAGACATGGATGACACACTGCATTAATAGCTATTATTGGGATGTCATTCATTCACCTACCCTCATCTAGATTGTAACTCATCAAACCATGTGACCCATCCATCCTCACTATACCATCGCCCATGAATTTAATTTCGTGACCCATCTAACCATGTGTTGTCTAACTTAGACCGTCCAACCCTAGGGGGTTGGACACTGTCAAAATATTTTGGTCGTACATTACTGTGGTTGCTGACAAACCCTAGTCGTCATCTCTACATTGTGGTTCATCCAACCTAAAGGGGGATGGATGACCATCTATTTTTGTCCGTATAATGAGATATATGACCAAACCAACCTTGTCATACCATCCATCCTAGGTGACCTGACAAACCTCACCATACCGTCAAACCTGGGTGACCCATTCAGCCTGCATTTCATACAAATTTTAGGGGTGTGATGGGCATCTAAAACTTTCTATACATGTAAAAAATGTGACCCGACCAACCCACCCAATCAACCTAGGTGTCTAACCCAGCCGACCAACCTTGATAGGCCAGT